>VSWD01000008.1:22155083-22193163 GCA_033119305.1 Pinctada imbricata | reverse complement strand
CGTTTCAACTTGCAAACCTTACCTTAAAGAATAAAGCTCAGGAAATTCGTTTTATAGCGCCACCTACAATAATTTCCGTTGAGCAAATGTTTTCTCATCCTGGTGCTTGTTTGTGTGGTTGTAATATTTTTAATGTGCATTTCGATGTTAATATAAAAAAGAAATAAAATCATCATCTAAATGGTCTAAATCTAAATTTCTCCTAGCATTTATTGAGGTCACGTGGTTCTTGCTTTTTATATAAAAAATTTCAAGACTTTTGATCCTTATATCTGGTTATAACATTTTACCTACATTAATTTCGTTGTTAACGTACATTCCATTCATTGAAGAAAAAAAATATGACGGAAGAAAGTTAGGAAGATACTACATTGTAAGAGAGAATTAGCAGACTTTACTATTAATGTCATCTGTCTGATAGTAATTATGTCTAAACTTGTTTCTGGTAGCGCCACCATGCATTCCAGTTCGGGTTTTGTGTTGTCCTTTGCTTATGTATTTTAGTACACATGTATTACATTGATAGATGTATACATGTTGCAGTTAGTATTTTAAAAACCACATATTGAAAACTATAGGGTAAGAGAGGAAAAAAAAAACTTACTTTAATGGAATTTATTTATTATCCGCTGGATAATACAAATGTTGATTTTGTACAATTAAATTTCCATATACCTCTATTGTAAAAACGCAATTCATTGTAGGTGGCGCCTATACGAAATGAATTAGAGCTGCGCACCCCACATTAAAAATGACGTTTTCAAACGGCGCGGCTATAGCTGCAAATGTTTCGCCTGAAAATTTGAATTTATGCAAATAAGAACGTAGAACTTTCTTATGAAAAAAATTTGTAGAATTAATTAATTTTCAGTACAGGAGATTCAAGACAGAAAGAAGAAAACAGTCCAACTTTGGTAGGTGATTAGGCTATGTTATGAGATCTTTTTGGGTGAATTATTGATGTTTCTAGGAAGTATACAAATCAATCTTTATGGTCATACCCCATTTTGCCCTTCAAACATGTCAAATGCAAAAATTGCAGATGCTACTTCTAGCTGAAAATTCGTCGGAAGTCTTGTATTTCTATACATATATTATCTTATGACCTGTAAAGGGGTATCGTACAGGAGACGCTCTCTTTCTACATGTGTCTGTGGTTTTTACGTTATTGAAACATAGACTTTGCTTATGTGCAATTTGGATGAGAATAAAAAAAGTAAGTTAAGGTTTTAAGTTTTTCGTGATTTTTATTTAGAATTATCATATTTCCTGTGAAAAAATCCCATTTCCATGAGGTTGATTTTGGTAGACAAGACAGTTTTTCCTGAAAAAGTCACTGTATCAAGGTCATCAAATCAAAAGAAAAGTTTGTTTTTAGATCCGCTTCGTACTTGGATAGACTTCTATCTTTCGACGCAAACGGCCATTTGAACACCTCACTGTATAACAAACGTGACGATTTCAGCTTCCACATAATTAACTTCCCTTTCATGAGTAGCCACATTCCGTCTTCTCCTGCTTATGGCGTTTTTGTTTCTCAGCTGATACGGTACGCCCGGGTATGTTCCAAATATGAAGATTTCATCATTGAGCCATACAGCTTGCAAGTAAGCTATTTATTCAGGGTTATATCACAGAACGACTGAAATCATCATTGCGGAAGTTCTTCGGTCGCTACGGGAATATTATTAAAGCATATCAGATTCCCCTTTCCAGAATGATCAGCGACATTCTACATTGTAATTGAATGGCTGTCATCATCACCAAACAAAGACTTACCTGATATGTACATCAAAATGTACATCGAGACAACCACCGAATTTGACAGGTTTCCATGGAGCTGTTGCCACGGATGTTGCATGCAATCAAGAGACGCTGACTCTCCCCGGGCACCTGGTATCACTTCGGAATGTTGTTCATTCCGGGGTTCGCAACCGTTTCGATGGGAATTCTCACGATTTTACCTTGCCTTCTCGACTTTGAGACTGAATAACGGTTAGGTATTTCTTTGATGTTTATTTAAATTGTTCCATGGTTTGACTCCTTTGACTGGACTATTCATAAACATATCGCTTCAGATTGAATTATATAAATCACGTGCACTGCAAGATTTCCAGTGTTTCCATATGAGCGATGTATCTCCAGGGTATTCTATGTATCCGTGATGTGTATCTGTGATGTGTTTGATGTGTATCGGTGATGTGTTTGATGATTTACCGTTATAACGTCATTTTACCTTAAAGTCACTAATGAAGGCGGCAAAACCTAGGTATATCTACTATAAAATTCATATATAAACTTTTTCCCTCGGCTAATCTCTTTATGTAGCGCTCATAGATAACAACACAAAACAACTTCTGAATATAGGGTAGGACACGTCGTATTTGTTGCCTTCGTATCACATAATCTGATCTGAATTATCCCCGGGATACTTGTCTCGGAAATCGGTATCTTGATATCATGTCATAATCGGTAAAGATTTCTAGGACGTGTGTTCTGTCATGGTACATCCACTGTTAATTGCCTTGAATATTTTTTTTTCTGCAAAAAAGTGAAAAGGCAGCCATGCTTAATTTTTGGCCTAACTAAGTCAGATATTTACGCCAAGTCAACAGGTAACGTAGCATTTAAGCATGATTAGTTGATTTTTTGCGTTTTGCGTAAATTTACGACATTTCATGAAACGCAGTTCACAAGAAAAATGCGTTAGCTCAGACTTTTTCCAATATTCAAGCTCAGTAACAGGGTTGTCCAAGAAAATCGTAGATAAAGACTAAAACAGAATAATGGAGTGATAAATATTTATAAAACGTACGTAAGAAAATTGTGCATACAAAATTTAATTTGGTATTTAATTTTCTTCAAGAACAAAATTATATGAAAAAAAGACACTGGTAGACAGCCACTGGCGCAAGAAGCATAACGTCATAAAAACGTCTAGCGAACGTTATTTCATTCCTTCTCAAAAAAAGTTTCCTTCACGGGCGATATATGTCCTGTTACGTTCCATCTACTAGTCAAGGACACTACTAAACCAGTCTTTACCCCAAGAAGAATTGAAGGTATGAAGGAAGTATCGAATATCCTCTTCACTTGTGAATTTTCTCCCACGAATATCATCTTTCAGCAACGGAAAGTATGCAAAATCCAGTGGCGCTAATTATAAATCTTGCAGTTTTTCTTAAGGTTATAATGTTAAACGTCTTCAAATTCAATACCATGATTTATGTACATACACGTTTCGGGTACTTAACCCTCGTCAGTGATCCTCAATCTAAACCTTGATAAGGCCAATGAATGTGAAAGTAATGTCCAAAATGTACCGAAAAACGCAGCAGGATGGGTGGGATATGATGCTACAGGACCCGCGTTTTAAAAATGTCAAGAAATTTTGAGAAAAGCAATTTAAGATGCGTTGTAGAAACGATCAACAGAAGTTGATCGAACTTGGCTACATGTCTACAAACTTAATTAGGCAGATAAAGGTAGTGCTGTCGTTATAATGAATAAGGATTTTTATGAAAATGAAATTAATGAAATGGTAAACGATGAAACTAAATATAAAACAATGGATTCAAATAAAGACAAATCTATCATGTCAAAGATAAGTAAACTATGCAATGAATATAGTGAAATATTGACTAAAAAAGAACGCGATTACTTGATCAATTTTGATTTTAAAACAAGTAGCTTCTATGGACTTCCAAAAATCCATAAATCTTAAAAAAATAAGGAATCAATAAAATCTCAAAAATCTGAGTATATCGAAATTCTAAATCCTGGTGACTTAAAATTTAGACCTATTATTTCTAGGCCCTTCTTGTCTTACACATAGACTTAGCGATTTAGTAGATATTTTACTGCAACCATTTCTAAAACACGTCAACAGCTATGTAAGAGATGATATCGACTATTTGAATCATATTCCATCTTCTGTACCTAAGGGTACAATACTTTCAACATTTGATGTAACGAGCTTATATAGCAATATTCCCCATGACCTAGGAAAAGAAGCTATCCAGTATTGGCTTGAAAATTTCCCAAACGGATTACACCATCGTTTTAATAAGTCGTTTGTTTTAGAAAGCATTGATGTAATATTAAACAACAACACATTCCAATTCAACAAGCAAAATTTTATACAAATTCTAGGAACGGCAATGGGTACAAAAATGGCACCAGTATATGCTAATCTTACACTTGGATACTTAGAAAAAACTCTTTATCAAGATGTAAAAACCAATTTTCCAAATATGGATGAAATCTGTTTTATAAATTCTTGGAAGAGATACATTGACGATTGCATCATTTTATGGGATCCAAATTGGGGAGATATAAACATTTTACATTCTATTTTACAAAATATTCACCCAAATATTAAATTCACAATGGAAAGCAGTACTAAAGAAATACCTTTTCTGGACATTCAAAGTAAAGGACAAGTAATATCAACAGATATTTACAGAAAACCAACTGACACGCAGCAGTATCTTCATTTTAAAAGTCAACATCCAAAAACTTGTCTAAAAGCAATACCATATAATTTGGCTAGAAGAATTTGTACAATAGTTAGGCCATACCAAATTAATTAAATGTTCTTTGGATTTTCTTGTGAAAAAAAGGGTGCGAGCGGGCGAAAATATAATTATTTTATTTTTTTTTTTAGGTTTTGCAGTTTTTAAGGTGCGAGCGAATGAAATAATTTTATTTTTGATATAGGTTACCCCAGTAATACATTTCTGATGTTTTCCGTATATACTCAAAAAGGAATCCCCATAGGAATCTGTTGACAAGAAGGCCTGGCACATAGCAATACGGAAAAGATTTTCGAACATTCCCCCTGCTTGACTTTCAGTGCTATGTATACGGGACAACAAATTTGCTCACAACAAAATTTTTTAAACACACAAAGTATCATTTTCTTCGAATTTTGCACAATTGAGACTTCTAGAAGCTTTAAGATTTGCAGAAATCAGAACCGACCCTAAAAAATTCTTGAGCCAGAAATTTAATGGTGCGGGCGAGCATTTATATTTATAATATTATTTTTTGAATTTTGAAAAATATGGTGCGGGAAATCCAAAGAACATTAAATTAATTTGGTATGGCCTTAGTGATTTAAGAATTCGAGATATCCGTCTAAATGAATTACGTACATCACTCTTGCACCGAGCATTTCCTATTTCATTAATAGATAAAGGTATCGAATTAGCTAAAAATATTTCATTATCTGAACTAAGAAAAGTAAAGGAAAAGAAATCAGAAGATGTTTTAACATTTGTTACAACATTTAATAAAGGTAATCCAGAAATATTTAACGATGCATATAAAAATTTAAACCAATTGAGAATGAGCGAAAGGATGGAAAATATACTAAATGAAACAAAACTAATCAAAAGCAAGAGACAACCTAAACATTTAAAAAAGATTCTTACAAGTGCAAAATTTGAAATGAAAAATGATAATCCATTAGAAGGTGTTTCCAAATGTAAAAACAAAAGATGCAAAATATGCGATATCCTAATTGAGGGAAAATATTTCAAATTTAAAAATTCAGCCAGAGACTTTGAAATTAAAAGAAATTTAACATGCACATCTAAAAATGTGGTATATGTCATTCAATGTGACAAATGTAAGGAGGAATATATTGGCTCAACAAAGCAACTAAACCACAGAATTACTCTTCATAAAAGTAATATTAAACTTCCACAAAACAGGATTCTTTTTGTTTCAAAACATATTTTTGATTGTAGTGATGGGAATTTTAAAGTAATGCCTATTTACCAAACGGACGTTTACTCCATGATCACAATCAAAGAACAAATATTCATTGATAGATACAAACCTATGTTGAACAGAACATGAAAAACACCCACAATCCTATAAACATTTGACCACTTTATCTGATGAACAAAGCTTTTCCTGTAGATAGAATTGATAAGACCATGCATATTTACTATTTCTATTAGGTATAAGCAATAAGCAAATTTTCAGCAAGGAGTGCAAAATAATCTTATTAACCCATCCTGATTTTTATCAATGTATTTACCATTGCTTGTACTGTATTCAATGTTAATACAAATGTTACATTATTATTATCTGAAGAGGCTAACCATACTAGCCGAAACACGTGTCGTAATAAAAATGTAAAATTTTACATCGCCTTTCTTGTGGTGCTTTAACATTTTTACAAACTTAATTTGATATATGATTATCATTATTTTTCTGTGTTATTCATTCTCATGTTTTGATTTTTTTCCAGGACATTATTGATGCACTTGTAACTTACCCTTTTACCATTGAGAGTAATGATATCACCCTTGCGAATGTGCATTTTATGGTGGAGTAAACACTTTTATTACCTAGTTCCAAAATAAAAGGAAAGAAAATAACTTCACTCAAAAATTAAGTGTTTACTGTGAAAATCGACATAAATGTTCCATGATTTTTACAAAATAATGGAATGAGAAAAAAAATTAAAACTGCACTGGATGTGTTTCTACACATTGTACATTAAGTATGTGGTAAATATTAATTTGTAATGAATTGCAAATAAAAAAGTTATGGTTTAGTATACATCTATATTTTACATCTTTCACAGTAAATCGTGTTAATACGAGGAAGGGTGAATAGCTTTCTGACATTGAGGATACCAAACAGATATCAGGGTTAAATCTGAAGGTACAGAGGGAAAAGATCGATAAGACCATACATGCACGTTTCGGGTACTCAACCCTCGTCAGTAATCATCAATCTAAACAATGTAATATGGCCAAAGAGGGTGAAAATTATTATGTGAAAAAATGTACCGAAAGATGTTACAGGATGGGTAGGATATTATGCTACAGAATCGACGTTTTAGAAATTTCAAGAATTTTAGTACCAGAAAATTTTGAATGCGTTGAAGAGACAGACTATCAACCGGAGTTGATCGAACATGGCTACATGTGCCCTCGGGGAATCCAGGTCTACCAGCAGTGACACTAACAAAGTAGTTCAAATGTTAAACGTCTTCAAATCCAATAGCATCATTTATAAACGGATAAATTTGCAGCATGGACCAGACATGCATGTTTCGGGTATTTAACCCTCGTCAGTGATCCTCAATCTAAACAATGTAATATGGCCAAAGAGAGTGAAAATTATTATGTCAAAAAGTGTACCGAAAGATGTAGCAGGATGGGTGGGATATGATGCTACAGGACCCACGTTTTAGAAAATTCAAGAATTTTAGTACTAGAAAATTTTGAATGCGTTGAAGAGACAGACAATCAACTGGAGTTGATCGAACTTCGCTACGTGTGCCCTGGGGGACTCCTGGTCCACCAGCAGTGACACTCACCAAGTAGTTCAAATGTTAAACGTCTTCAAATTCAATAGCATCATTTATAAACGAATAAATTTGCAGCATGGACCAGACATGCATACGAAAGATTTAGCAGGATGGGTGGAATATGATTCTACAGGACCCACGATTTAGAAATTTCAAGAATTGTATTACCAGTAAAATTTGAATGCGTTGAAGAGACAGACGATCAAACGGAGTTGAATCAGGATAAAACAGAAACCAAAGTCAACAAATCTAAACCTCTACCACATTCAAATAAGTGAACTCCCAATATGGAAGTGAGACCAGGTGCCCAGGAAGAGTCAGCATATCATGCTTGCATGCAACACCGGCAGAAATATCACGTCCGGTTACTTCCATTTCGGAAGATACAAGTTTAGTCTGTCGTTGGATGGTTCAAAAGATCTAAGACAGAATATCATCCACCATTCTGGACGATTGGACATCAAAGTGTATAAGGAGTTCCCCATATCGACCGTAGAACTTCCTCAGTGACGATGTTAGTTGATCAAAAACATATCCCAGAGTGAGAAGCTGATATCATCTTATATAGAAACATCAAACACAAAAGACCACACATAAACCAACGAGACAAATGGACAACCGGTGTCGACTTAGCAAGGCCATCCAGAAAGTCTTAACTAGTTCGTGAAAGCGAAAACTTTGAACTTAAAGTTTCTTCGTAATTTGTTAATTGTTTTCGCAAACTGTCATCTTGTCTTACAAACATGCACTATTATTTACCGACTTGTGCTATAGATTGACACCCCCTCGTTGTAAGAAATGCTTGGGTAAAAAAGAAAGAATTTTTCCTGTAATGGTTGAACGTCTTCAAATGGTTGTAATTGTGTCTATGAGGTTGAGAAGATCCTGACGATAATCTCAACAGCACTCACAATAACGCACCAAAATTGAGCATCAACAGACCCCTAGCCAGCTAGAGGTGGGACCAGGTGCCCGGGAGGAGTAAACATTCCAAGTTGGCTAGCCGCACCGCCGTCGATGTTCACGCACGAAAATAAAAACAATACATGAAATACATGCATTGCACTGTCTGAGGTTATATCTATATAGAAAGTGCTATGGTGACCATGTCAGGGAAAATATTCAAAACACTTATATACTGTCAAACCCCTCGCGGGGAACTTTTTACGAGCTCCACACGGCAAAGGGCATAAGTGTGACACAAATGAGTTAAAGAAGATCCTGACGATAATCTCAACAGCACTCACAATAGAGCACCAAATTGAGGATCGACGGACCCCTATATCATGTGCTACCCCGTATTCCATCCTGCACTGAAAATTCCCCCTTCGACCTCAGTATTTAAGGAATCATTGTAATTTTTTTGGTTGATCGAGGTATCAACACCAAAAATTGAGGGAAAACGGCATCGTGCGCATAACAATAGTGCAATAGCAAATCGTCTGAAAGGTATTCTTCCATCTATTATAAGTGACAGTCAAAAAGGTTTTCTGAAAAATAGATTTATTGGCGAAAATATAAGAATCCTTTATGACTTAATAGAACATATGCAAAAAACAAAAAAAGAGGGTCTACTACTATTACTAGATTTTGTAAAGGCGTTCGACTCAGTGGAATGGTCATTTATAGAAAAAGCACTTAAAAGTTTTAATTTTGGAGATTCTATTTTCAAGTGGTATGCTTACTCTTCCTGGGCACCTGTCTCACTCCCATGTCGGGAGTTGGCTTCTTTTCATGTGGTGGAGGTTTTTGTTTGTTTGCTTTGGTTTCCGCTTTATCCTGATTTTGTATGCCTTCGGTTTCTGATTTCATGAATTATCGATTTTGTGCTGTAACAAGGGATATGGTCATTATCCATATTTGTCATTTCAGTACTGTACTCAAATTCAAAAAGCTGCATCATCAATAATGGGCATATGTCAGATTTTTACAATCACCACAGAGGCTGCAAACAAGGAGACCTATTAGCTCCGTATATCTTTATAATTTCTGTTGAATTGTTAAGTTTAAGGCTGAAAAAAGAAAAAGAAATATTAGGGATTGCTTTCGGAAATCAGATTTATTTAGTAAATCAGTATGCGGATGACACCTTCTTATTGCTCGAAGGAAATGAAGAATCATTAAGACTGTCCATGAAAATTATAAGAGATTTCGGTAAAATATCTTGTTGAATGAATCAAAATCACAAGCCGTATGGATAGGCTCAAAGTCTGGTAGCAATGAAAAATTATGCACTGAATTAGATATATCGTGGTCACAAGAAAGTTTTAAACTACTAGACATCAAATTTACCAACAATTTAAAAGAAATGATGGAAGTAAATTTTCGAGAAAGAATTATTTCAATTAAGAAACTCCTGGGCACCTGGGTAAAAAGGGATTTGACGCCAATTGGGAAAATTGCGATAATCAAATCTTTAGCCCTTCCTAAATTAATTCACCTCAACATATATTATTTCGCAAATTGAACAATTATTCTTCCGATTCATATGGAGCAATAGACGCGGTAAAATAAAAAGGAAAACGCTTATAGGATCAGTGGAAATGGGAGGACTTAATATGATTGACCTAACATCATTTATACATTACATTAAACTAAAATGGATCAAACGAATCTTTGATAATCCCTCTGGAAGCTGGCAAAAATTTCTATCCTATATTTTTAATATCAAAAGTAATACAATGGAATGGATTTGGGATCTTAACCGGGATAGATTACAGGAATTAAAGAAAATGACATCTTATAATTTTTTGAAAAGCGTTATTGATTCATTGAGCATGGTTAAGCCAAAAGATGTACTTATTCATGAATATATATATTCAGATATTCGCAATTTTTGTCCCTTTTCCGAATTTGAATACTTTACTCAATGGGTACAAAACGTAACGAACACCATAAGGAAATTATTTACTAATGAAGGAGAAATCAAAAGCTTTGATGATTTTAAAAATGAGTATGGCTGTTCAAATTTTCTAAAATACTTTCAATTTTAAATAAATAACGTTCCAATAAAATTGAGAAGGTCACTTAAAATCTTTATTCAATCAGGACTAAATGAAAATCAAATAGATACAATTTCTTTGATGGTAAAGCTTAAAAAACAGAAAAATATTAAAGAAACTTATCAAAAGTTAAGAGATAACCAGTTTGTTACTCCACAGTCAAGAATAGAAAAATGGAAAAATGAAATCAACCATTGAAGACACAGACTTTCCCGAGTATTACAAAATACCTTGGAAATGTACAATGGAAACTAAACTTGTCTATCTTCAATATAGAATTATAAACAGAATCTTAACGACAAATACTTTCTTATATAAAATTGGAATGAATGTATCAAATATTTGTACTTTTTGTAAAAGTTAACCCGAGAGCCTTATACATCTATTTGTAGAGTGTTCTTACGTCAGAATCTTTTGGACAGAAATTGAAAAATGGATATTAGAAAATACTGATGAAAGTAGGAATAATATGCTAAATACAGATTTTATCCTTCTTGGTAGTATTAATGCCTCTTCATTTTTAAATCTTTTAATGCTCATATGCAAACATTTTATCTACTACTCAAAAGTTATCAATGTAATTCCTTTATCAAAATTAGCTATCCAAAGAGTATATACAACTCGGGGTATTGAAAAAAAGATATGTAAAAAAATAATCAATATGAAAAATTTGAAAGAAAATGGGGACAACTGAAAAACTAATATTCTATATACATTAAGTATGTGTGAATGTGTGAGAGGATTTGGTAGGTCAGTGGATGATATGATTAGAAATATTCCTTTATTTCTCTAAATATTTAAAGTATAGTACACACCTCATTAATTCTAATATATATAGACTCGGGTAATAATAAGTCTCTCTCTCTCTGTGCTCTTTCTTCTTTTGATATTTCATATATTAATATTTGTTCTTTTGTAATAATTTTCTCTCTTTCTTGAATAAAAAAAGGATGCATATGTTTTCCTTCAATTTTTGGTGTTGCTACCTCGATCAACTAAAAACATATTACATTGACTCTTTATCATTTCATATCGTCGTTTTTCAACGATTATTTGCAGCTTTGAAATCGAGTTGCTTATGACGTTGCTAAGCGCGTACTTCCGTTCTGTGTTGATACAGGTATCAACCATATTTCTCGGCCAATCAGAATCGTCGTTTCTTAATGACAATGGAAATCAAATTATTTGTTTTTCCTTCGACAAATGTATCATAGTGCTTTTTCTGGTATATCCAAATCAATAGCAGTTGTGCTGTCCTTTTTAGCTTGTTTTCTTAATGAATGTAACAAGTACTCGAAGGTTCTATGTTGCATATATCGTGATTCAGTTTCTGTGTAGTTGCTATTTTAAGGGTGATAGTTGTGATGGTACGACAAATTTAAGGAATAAACATCGATATAGCAAGTATGTCGTTGGTTTATGTGTAGTCTTTTGTGCTTCATGTTTCTTTGGTATGAGTTTGTGTTCCTTGTCCCTTTTGCGTCTCCTTTTGGTACATGTATCTGCTGTGTTTTGGGGGTACTCGGCATACACTATGATGTCCAGAATGGTGGATGATATTTTGTCTTAGATCATTTGAAACATCAAACCACAGAACATAGGCGGATCTAGGAATTTTTCAAAGGGGGGGGGGTTGAAAAGTTTGAAAGGAGGGGGGGGGGGGGTGTTGTATGCATACTATCAAAAGCTTCTGTTTCGCAATAATATCTTAAAGGGTGCATTATTGACTACACAAAGATAATCTATATCTGTTTTATTATCTTTTAAAACAACGGCGTAGCTCTGCCTGAAAAAGTGGAGGGGCACAACATCCCAACTTTTCTTACAAGCCAAAAAAAAAAAGGTGGGGAAGGAGGAAGAGATTTTTAAAAAATTATGGGGTTTCATGCACATATTTTAACATTTCTGGCGAAATTCTGAATTTTAAGTATATATGTTTGGCGAGCGTTAGCGAGCCAGGAATGTTTTTTAGCAAAATATTGACTTTTCAGAAAATACTTTCTAAACCCTCTATCAATAACAAGTACATATAGTTTGAGTTAAATGTCTTCATGTACGTTGAGGATGGATCAGAATAGCTAAATTATTCAGAAAGTCTATAAAGAACTGGCGAGCGGTAGCCAGCCAAAGAAAATTTTTGAAAATTGACCGAAAGATTGTAGATTTATGGTACAAAATGTTGCTATTTTAAACAATGTTAATGTATTATAAAATTTTGTGATTGAAAAACGGGGAGGGGGGGGGGCATGTGCCCCCGCTGCCCTCCCCCCTTCTCCTACGCCCTTGTAAAGTATACACAATTTCCTATTTATAACTAAACACGCTTCGGAGCAAAGATTATTTTATAAGCCTCAAATCTTAAACATTATAATATTCAGACTTCATGTCACAAATGTTGTACACCTTGATGTTGAAAGCTTGTTAAGTAAGAAGGACAGAGATTAAGTTTTTTTTTTTAATATAAGCTCTCTCTCTCTTGGTTTTTTTTTTTTTTGGTCCGACCAAAGGGGGGGGGGGTTGCAACCCCCCCTATCCACCTCGCTAGATCCGCCAATGACAGAATATGCTTGTATCTTCCGAAATAGAAGTAATCGGAAGTGGCAATTCTACGGAATTGAAACGACGGGTGTTGCATGCAAGTAGGAGATGCTGACGTTTCCTGAGCACCTGTTCTCACTTCCATATTGGGAGTTCGCTTCTTTTAATGTGGATGAGGTTTTTGTTTGCTTGCTTTGTTTCCTGTTTTATCCTGATTCTGTATGCCTTCGGTTTATGATTTTCTGGTGTTCGCTTCTTTTTATGTGGTGGAGGTTTTTGTTTGTTTGCTTTGGTTCCTGTTTTATTCTGATTCTGTATGCCTACGGTTTATGATTTTCTGATTTATCTTTTGTGAATGCAGATATTGTCGTTATCTATATTTGTCATTGCATTGAGTGTGCTGGGGTTTTGATTTTGCTGCTGCAACCGAGTGTTGTTGGAATCCCCTCCTTTCTTTTAACTTACGTGTTTTCCATGTCTGGACTTTCTGAACTCTATATGACAAATATGGATAATGACCATATCCCTGTATACAGCACAAAATCGATAATTCAGAAAATCCGAAACCGAAGGCATACAAAATCAGGATAAAACAGGAACCAAAGCAAACAAACAAAAACCTCCACCATATGAAAAGAAGCGAACTCCCGATATGAGAGTCAAACACAAAACAAAAAATCCTAAATCAAACACAAAACCCTAAATCAAACACAAAACCCTAAATCAGATTCCAAAAAGCACATACAAAAGGCTTACAAATTCTTGAAAACATATACTCAAGGGAAGAGAAAATAGGAAATACAACAACACAGATCTCGACCCACAGAAACATTAAGGACAACTCTCCAGAGTCCAATGCAAGTACGGAATTGATTATAGGAGGCACTTTAAAGGCGATACCGTGCGAGCGTATTGAAATATAATAAGAATCATACTGCAAATACGATGAAGGTTATTCTATCCAAGAGGAAGCTGGGGGCACGGTCCATTTGAAATTCGGGAGGGATTCGTTTTTTTTTGTTTTTTGTTTGTCGGAACAAGATTATTTTTGTCGCCCCGGACCGGAGCAAAATTATTTTTACCTTGCAATGTTGAAGCAAGAACTTTTTTCTACATTAATGATGTGCAATAAATGAAGAATGTTTGTGTTTTATCAATAGAAATTCTTCATTTTTACTAAAATGTCTAAAGTATTACCCTTTTATGCCAAAAAATAATTCCCATCTAAACAGAGAGGTAAAAGAATTTTACAGTATAATCCTCAGTAAACAAAATTAATATAAAGTACAACTAAGAGGGTCTAAAGGGAGTCTTCTAGACAAATGTTCATTGAATCTTATAACTATCAATCCCTGCACTATATTTTGTAACTTCGGGAAGCTGCACAGTGATACAATTGCCTCCCAAGACGAAAAAAAAAATATAGCGGGCGTGATGATTCAAACAGCGAACGATCGTCTCTTTCTGTCCTTGGAATCAGGACCAGTTTGAGAAAATCCTACATGCACAGTTAAGTTAGTAAGTAGAAAAGAAGTGTTACCCTTCAAATTTTATGCAAACATTAACAAATCGTATTTTCAGCTTCCGTTTATTTGTGTTTTGAGAGAATCCTCGGTTCTAAAAATAAGTGTTATCAATAGACCTCCGTGAAAAATTTTGTCGATAGCTGTATCAACAAAATTTCTAAGCCAATCAGAATCTTCGCTTCTTAAAAATAACGATAGAAATTAAATGATTGGTGTATGAACTTTGGTTTGTTACATCACAAATTGTGTAAAACCGCGTAGCGACAAACGAAAGTTTATATTCCAATAGACTGTCATAATTAGACAGTCAATTCTTATTATTCCCTTCACAGTTTTTTCGCTCTAAATAAACATTATATTTCAAATTTGAGGGTGTTCGTACGATATTCTTGTGCCTTATTTTGCTTGCTCTGTTGAAGGTTTTGGAGCTGCCGACACATTAAACTCCCTTAGTAGGTTTGCTAGATAAGTTGCATCCACGGTCCCAAAGTTGACTACTGGGAAGCCAGCCTCTTTGCATCATTCTTTTGTATAAAATTCAATATTTCTACTGTATTTGATCTTAAGAATGTAGATTTGGGAATGTAACATTAACAAAATGTTTGTAATTTCAGCTTACTCTTCATACACTTTAACTCCTTGAAATCCTGTAAACTTATAAAAGGATTACATAAAAATAAAATATCTTTAATCTTACATGTACCAGTACATGTCTCAAACTTTTAATTACTTTGTTCATTAACTGGATTTCTTTGAAGTTTTCCTTCATGTACATCAGATGTCGAAATTTTCAAAATGTCATGCCATTTCAAACAATACCAGTATAGGATTGATTTATTTACTTGCTGCACGGATGATATTTTTGTTTTCAATGACAAGCTACAACTTGTAAATACATGCTAACCTTGTAAATTCCTCACACTTTGAATTTTATATTAATGTTATCATATATGATTTTACTGTCCCCTAATTTACACTCCTTCATGTATACTGATCTGATAATTCCTTTTTTTCAAATTTTGTAAAAAAAAAATTGTGGTCGGAACCATGAATTTGAGGTTTTTAAAGTATAATGTACCTTCAAACAAATGAACATCTCCCTCCCCCATTTTGTATTCTTCTTTGATTAGATACACGTATATACTCTCTTTCTGCCACCATTTGCTCCATTTACACCTTAAATAAATGCTTAAATCATTTAATCCAAACCTCATCCTGTGGCTGTGGTTCAAGTGTATTATCTTGAAGAGATGTGTCTCATCTATGTGAAAGATGTACATTGTCTTTTTCACTATTTTTAAACTGGTTCGATAGGGGTTTAATTATGCATGTATGTATCAGATATATTTCTTTTTAAGTATATCACATGCATGTACAACTGATAGCTTCTACTGATACTGGAAGTAAAATGAATTGAAAGTTCATCATTTCTTTTGGGATTTTGCTGTTGGTACTGCAACCCGGTGTTGCTGAAGATGGTAGCACACTATGACATTCCCTTGTTCAGAGTCATAGATAGTATTCTGAGATAGACCTTTTGTGCCATGATATACCATTTTATTTTATACGCTTGTCTTCCTTTGTGGGAGTTACCGATTTGACCTTTCAGTGGCGGGTGTTGCATGCAAACAGGAGATGCTCACTCTTCCTGGGTACCTGACCTCACTCCTTCACAGGGAGTTCACTTCTCTTCATATGGTAGATTTTTTTTATTTCTATTCTTTGGCCTTAGTTCTGGTTTTATCCTGGTGTTGAATGTCCTTTGTTAGATGATTTTTGGATAAACGATTCTGTACTTCCTGATACGGATATGGATTCTTCCATATTGTTATCCCCTCAATTCTTTGACATTGTCTACTTTTTGGTGTACTGTAGACATAATTTTTTTTTGGACATCCTTTATTCATTTAAATTGCAGTTCTTCATAGAATTTTACGGTACCTTGAAATATATGAAGTCCTTGAGGGACAGGCGCTGAACACCCGTCACCACTTAAGCCAATAATCGAAATTCTCATTAGAACTGCTTCTTCAAATGAAATGATTCTCGCGATGATGGATGTGAGCCTAAACGATAGCAATTGATGGAGCATTTACTTCGAAATTTGGGGAATATACACATACTTGTTTCATCTCATAATTATTGAAAGAAGGTCAAAAACGATTTTTGTCCCTAATTTATTTCCTTTCGCCGATTTGATCAGTTTTCAAAGGAGAATAATTGTGTGGTGTATGATTTTGCATGTCAATCTTGAAACGTCCAGTTTATTGCTTTTTTTTCGAAATTATTCTTGATTTATGATTATAAAATACCCGGATTCTCCGGCAATTGTCATATTGAGATTTCCGCCTCTTTCTGATAGAGTGAAATAAGCCCTTTCTTCCATTCCCATGATTTATTCGGTTTCTATGCATTTTCGATGAAAAGAATACATGTCCAAATACATTTGATAGTTCGCTCACACTTTTATCCTCTCATTTACACTTTTAATTGCTCGAACAGAAATTCAAATGCATAACCGTATACAGTTATTTTATGGTTGAACAATAAACTGGACATTTCATGATCGATGTGCCAAGTCGTCAAAGCTGTTTAAATATGAAGCAATTAGTTTAAATGCATGTAGGGATAAAGTTAATGTTAAAGGGTTAAAGTAATGTATACAACAAAGAAGTTTTGATAATTGAAAACCGAAATCTACATAGCAAAAATGTCCAATAAATGATGCCGCACGACAGCATTTCTATAGTGCGTGAATTATACGTACAATTCGTATAAACATTTAAATAATTATTGTTATTTTATTTTACGTTCCAACTCTATACCTTCTTGAAGAGAATTTCAAACAAATTTTTATACACCAGACACGTGTTTTGAATATTGAATTCTCATCAGTGATGCTTCCAGCCAAAGTGCTGTTCATAGGCCGCCCCAATGCATTTCACTAGCGCCCTCTGGTCCTATTTTTAGAATTTCAATTTGAACTTCACAATTGAAAAAAACATGTTTAGAAAGAGCACTATTGCGAGCCGAACAATGACAAATATTGACAATGACCATATCAGTGTATACAGCACAAAATCGATAATTCAGAAAATCAGAAACCAAAGGCATACAAAATCAGGATAAAACAGGAACCAAAGCAAACAAACAAAAAACTCCACAATATGAAAAGAAGCGAACTCCCGATATGGGAGCGAGACCAGGTGCCCAGGAAGAGTAAGCATTTTCTGCTTGCATGCAATACCCGCCGCTTCAATTCGGTAGAACTGTCACATCCGGTTACTTCCATTTCCGAAGACAAAGTACAATCTAAGGTTGGATGGTTCAAATGGTCAATTTTTCTTTGAATATAGATCATGTACAAGAAATCATAAGAGCAAGATTTTTCTTCTGTTACACCATAGGCAATTTTTTTTCAGCAAAATTTTGTTTTCCCGAAAAAACCTAAGCCCCCCCCTCTCCCAATATCAAAAGGACCGTGCCTTATCAATTTCAATTTGACATATATATTTTATTTGATATCTATAGTATATCTATGCCCCGGGATCAAAGATTCATGGGCATATAGCAGAGATGTTGAAATTTTTTCAAGTCAATGGGTCATTCGGACCAGTAACTCCACTAAATTAACCGGTCCGAATACATTTTCACCGGACCGACACATTCTTTTTGAATTTTCAGATAAAACAACTTTTCATAGTTATTTTATCAAACAAATACTTATTTGTAAACATAGACAAATCTTTTATCTTTTTTCTGAGATCATTTTATTTAATTATATTCCATTTCTAGTTCTCTTACAATTAGTTTGATGTTTTCATTATTCTCGTCCTCGTCCTGCTCAAGCTCGCTCTCACTGATTTTTCGAGCCTTCGAGGAAGGTGCTAGTCCGACCAGCACTAATACCCGAGGATATGCATACGGAATAGGTCATTCCGTTTTGACCGTGCTTCAACCATGTTCGGTTTTTCTGCCATGCCGGCTTAAATTCGCGAGGGGGACGGTTAACTTCATACTTTTGTTTCTTGTTTGACGAATTTTCCTCTTTATTTGGACGTTTCTGCCCGGTTTTGCCCCCGATACAAACTTTATGGGCCACGGGGATGCCATTTTGGATCAAGGGCATCGGCGTTATTAAAACGCATGCATCCGAGAGACGTATCTACATATAAGTAAGCGTTTAACAGACTAAGAATGAATTAGGCAACTCGACCAACTGTGATTCGCGTCTCGGTCGTTACCGGTCATTCGGACCGATTTATACGTAAAACCAACCGGTCATTGTCCCCCGCTTTCGCGAAGGCGCGGGGACATTAAAACCGGTTCGTCCGTCTGTCCGTCTGTCCGTCCGTCCGTCTGTCCGTCAGTCACAAAAACTTTAACCTTGACCATAACTTTTGAATGGAAAGTGATAGGGCTTTGATATTTCACATGTGTATTCCTTGTGACAAGGGTTTTCCATGGATACCAAAATTTTTGACCTTGTGACCTTGACCTTGGACTTTGACCTACTTATTAAAAACTTTAACCCTTGACCAGAACTTTTGAATGGAAAGTGATGGGGCTTTGATTTTTCACATGTGTATTCCTTGTGACAAGACCTTTCCATGGATACCAAAATTTTTGACCTTGTGACCTTGACCTTGGACTTTGACCTACTTATTAAAAACTTTAACCTTGACCAGAACTTTTGAATGGAAAGTGATAGGTATGTATTCCTTGTGACAAGACCTTTCCATGGATACCAAAATTTTTGACCTTGTGACCTTGACCTTGGACTTTGACCTACTTATTAAAAACTTTAACCTTGACCAGAACATTTGAATGGAAAGTGATAGGGCTTTGATTTTTCACATGTGTATTCCTTGTGACAAGACCTTTCCATGGATACCAAAATTTTTGACCTTGTGACCTTGACCTTGGACTTTGACCTACTTATTAAAAACTTTAACCTTGACCAGAACTTTTGAATAGAAAGTGATAGGGCTTTGATTTTTCACATGTGTATACCTTATGACCTTGGACTTTGACCTACTTATTAAAAACTTTAACCTTGACCAGAACTTTTGAATAGAAAGTGATAGGGCTTTGATTTTTCACATGTGTATACCTTGTGACAAGACCTTTCCATGGATAAGACTTCTTTAACCTTGGACTTCATTATTTTTCACATGTGTTTCCATTCGGGCAATTTTTTTGTCTCTTATTTCTCTCATGTGTATCAGCGAATTCATTCCTTTCTGTTAATCATATTCCTTTCCATTATTAGCTTTACTTTCACAAGGCACGTAAGTATGTATTTCGTTCAGAAAGTATGTATTTCGTTCAGAAAAAAATGTATGATGTATGTATATTTATTTTATTTTGTACCAGACAGGTACAAGAAATCAATGATTGCTAAAGCTTCTTTTTCATACTAACAAATTGTACCAGGTACGTACAAACGCTTGTTGAAATATAACTTATTTTTGTATTAAATGTGTATCAGACAGATACATATAATAATCATTTTATGAATGTAGTAATGTGTTACAAAATGTAATAAATCTATATGCATAAACCTCTGTGAAAAAAAGAAAAAAAAACTCTGAGAGAAAAATTGTATCAAGAAAAACAAACCACTTGTAATACACAATGCATTACATTGTTATTAGTTTCATTTACATGTATATGCTATTCATGATAATGTACGAGACAAATTTATGAGAAAAATATTTATGTACACGATGGTGTTTGAATTGTATTTGTGCCTTTGTTTGGACTGGACTTTTTCTTAATACAGCTGTGTACGAAAATGTACTCCACTTGACTATTTAATTTAGTTGATATACATTGCTGAAATTATGTTAGTAAATCACCATTTCCTTGGACAAGACTTTTAATCTATCTATATTTTTTATTATTCAGTTTGAATGTTTTTCTATTTTAGCATGGCATCATGGCAACATTATCTGTTGGGAAATAGAGGTGCACATTCTTACAATGGAAACCCCTTTCAGTGCAACAAATGTGGGCGAACCTTCAAGTCTGCTTGTACCCTCACGAACCATAAGTGTGCATATTGTACGATATGTAACAAGATCTTTAGTACATATCAAAAACTCCAGATTCACAGGGTAACTTTAGTTTATATAAATTCTCTTCAAACCTTAAAATATATTAATGATTTTGTTGCATCTAATAATTAATTCAATCATTATACAGTCAAACCTGTCTTATGTGACTTTGCAAGGGCCGATAGAAAATAGGTCACATAAGACAGGTGGTCACTGAATACAGGTTCGAGCTGCTCTGACTTTGACCAACAAAAATTTCGTTGTATAAGAGCAATATCATAAAAAGAATCACTGCATATATCAATTCGTGTATCTAATAACTAATCGTATTGCACAAATAAAATTACATTAGATATTATGTATCACAGAAGATTTAATTATGAAAGACACTGATGAAGAGATTTAATGTAAAAAAAAGTATGTAGTCTGGGTCCTTTACAACACTTAAAGTCGTAATATACAGGTTCGGAATTCCGTGCGGGACAGAAAATTCACGGTCGTTGTCGCGTTAGACAGGTTGTCGCTATATACAGGTTCATTTGATAAGAAAATTGCTCGGGAGGAATAAAACAGGTCACATATAGCAAGAAGTCGCTAAAAAGAGGGTCACTTTAAGAGAGTTTTGACTGTACATGTACTTTCAATTTTTTTTACAGAGTTTGACATGTTCTCCACTTTATTCCAATTCCATGAAGAAATCACATCAGTCAACCTTAGACAATTTAGGTGCAGAATCAAAAACATCAAAAACAACAGCTGAGGTTAGTATATAATGTTAATATTATGTAAACAATCATGTATATTGTCAAATTTCAAAGTACTCAAAGTCTTTAGGAAAGAATGTTTGATTTTAATTGAAAAAGAAGATGAGCATCTTACTTACATTATATACAATTTCAACACTGAAAAGTTTGTTTCCTGTAAGTTTCCTTTGTATGATTAATTCAATGATATTTCTATCTTTAATTATTACAGAAAACAAACCCAGTCAGCAGTTCCTCACAGCTCATTATATCACTTGTTGGAGAAGGGACCTCAGAGATACCTGATGATGTAGTGTGTCATTCCTTGACATTAATGAGACAAAATTGTGTGTCTATTGATCCACAGTATATAGGATATTACACACCAGCAGAAATGGAACTTGTTCTTACTACAAATGATACAAGTGTTCGGAAATTGGTCATTCCTGCAAATAAATTTTCCATTAACATTCATCACCTTCCAGGTCATTGGGTGACATCGTATCAACGAGCTAATGGAATAATTACATGTACTGTGTATGACTCACTGATGTGTCAGAAACATTTTGTTGATGTACTTAAGCAGCTTCAAATTATATATGGAGAAGACAGTGTGTCCAGAGTGAGATATCCAGCTGTAACACAACAAACAACACACCTATATGTGGAGTATTGGCAATTGCATTTGTATCCACAGATTCTACAAAAGAAACATACAGAAGGATAAACAACCAGGAACAACAGAAAAGGAGAAAAGCCTTTTCTGCTGAAAAAAGAAGCAATCAAAAAGAGAAGAATAAATTTCAACATAAAAAAAGAAGATGCAGAATGGGTGAACTTTTAAAAGAGGAAAAACGAGAACAAGACAGAATACAGCATAAAGAGAAGAGAAGTATTTTAGAGGAGTCTGTCAAACAACAACTGCGAGAGCAAAACAAAAAACAACATAAAGAGAGGCGAAGTGCATTAGAGGAGTCTGTTAAAGACAGAGATAGACAGAAGGACAGAATGCAGCATAAAGAGAGGCGAAGTGCATTAGAGGAGTCTGTTAAAGAGAGAGATAGACAGAAGAACAGAATACAGCATAAAGAGAGGCGCTCAAATATCACAATAGAAATGGCCTTAGAAAATTTTTTCTCTGTTATTGCTTCAGGATCAGACTATTGCTGTATTTCGTGCAATCGCTGCCTCTATAGATCATCTGTTATTTGTCACAAGTCAACAAATTACCCAAAGGTATCAAATGCTCATCTTTCCCTATGGCTCTCCTTGGATGGAAAATCAAATATGAACAAAAGATTTATTTGCAAGACTTGTCACTTAAGCTAGAAAAAAGGGAAAATGCCAGCTCAATGCACTGCAAATAAACTCCAATTAGACATCATATCGCCTATACTTAAAGATCTGTGTCCCCTTGAAGTTCAGGTTATTTGCAAAACTCTACCTTTCATGAGGATTGTTGCCCAACAGAGAGGAGCTCAGCACAAACTCAGTGGTCAAGTTGTACTAGTACCTTCTGACCTTACGAAAATTGTGAATTCTTTACCAAGACAATCTGCTGAATCTCAAATAATTACATTAGCTCTAAAGAGACGATTATCAGACAAATATCCTGTACATAAACAGTGCATCAGACCATCATATATTATCCGTGCTTTACATTATCTCAAACTGCATTCTCCACATTATAAGGACATTGAAATAAATGAACATTGGATTCCTGACCTTCCTTTTACTCATAGTATAACATGTAGTAATGAAGAAACAGAGGTCGTAGAGGCATTAGAAGACAGTGAAGGTGAGGTTGACAAAACAGCTCCTGAAGAAGTTCAAGAACACATTCAACAAAAGGAAGCTTTGAATAGTGTAACATGTTTTCAGCCTACAAATGGATCTACAGTAGGATCTAATGCAGTCATCAACATTGCCCCTGCCGAGGGTCAAACACCAAGTTCTACATACCATCAGCCAGACTGGGAATATTTAGCTTTTCCTCAGCTTTTTCCTTATGGTAGAAACAATATTAATGAAATAAGACAGGTCAAGCTTTCTGAAAAGAAGTACGCTAATGTGAGATTACTGTCTGTAGATACCAGATTTTCTGAGTGCTCAGAATATATCTTCCAGATGCTCGATCTTTTAGAAAAAAGACAAATTCAAAATTCCATTTCAATCACAACCAGGAAATCATACCATGAGGACATCTCAGCTGGACAATTGAAGGATCCCACAAGATTTCATCGTCTTTTAACTGAAGACCATTTATATGCAACATTCAAAACCATTCGAGGAACACCACAGTACTGGCAACAGATGCAGTTGGATATGCTTGCTAAGCTTAGACAATTAGGTCCCTACACATTTTTCTTGACAGGTTCAGCTGCAGAATTTTATTGGCCAGAAGTTATCATACTTATTGCTCGACGGTATGGTGCAAACCTTACAGATGATGATATTGCGGCAATGGATTGGAACACAAAGAGACAGTGGCTTCAGAGGAATCCTGTAATAGTTGCAAAGCATATTGATTATATCTTTGAACAATTATGGACAAAATTCATACTAAGTGGTGCACACCCCATCGGTCAAATACTGAACTATGACTTAAGAAAGGAAATGCAAGGACGTGGTACAGAACATTTTCATAGTGCCATTCATGTGAAAGATGCTCCTCGTATTGACGTGAATACTGATGAGGAATGTGTATCCTTCATAGATAAACATGTAAAATGTCACATTCCACCAGAAAATGACCCTTTGCATGATCTTGTTGTTTCAAGGCAAATGCACCATCATTCTCGAACATGCAAGAAAAAAAAATACTCAGTGTAGGTTTGGATACCCACGTTGTCCATCACCAAGGACTGTTATTGCTAGAATTCCGAAAGGAGAAAATGCAGCGCAGTTAATTGATGATTCAACAAAAATTCAAAGAAAGGTTTACACAGCTCTTAAATCTGCTTCAGAAGAAACTGGCTTGTTTGAGGAAATTCTTCAGTCGGCTGATCTTACCGAACAACAGTACATTGATGCCCTTTCAGTTTCCAAAAAACGCACTGCAGTGATCATGAAAAGAGATGTTAGCGAGGTTCGTGTAAATAATTACAATCCTCATATATTACGTGCTCTCCGCTCAAATATGGACATCCAATTCATCACTAACGTTTGGGCATGTATTGCATATCTGACGTCGTACATTTGCAAGCCAGAGCGAAGTATGAGTGAAATGATGAGGAAGGCATGTAAAGAGTCCAATAGCAAGCCTATGAGAGAAGCTCATAAAGACATTGGTGACGTATTCAGAAAATCTAGAGAGGTTTCAGAACATGAAGCGATCGCCAGAATTCTTTCATTCCCTCTCCGGAAATCTAACACTGATGTCCTATTCATCCAAACAGATCTTAAAGAAAACCGTACACGCTTACTGAAACCTCGCAGTATACTTGAGAACATGGAGGATGATGAAACAGATTTGTATCTTTCAAGTATACATGACAAGTATTCAAAACGTCCTGACATGATGGAAAACCTCTGTTTAGCAGACTTCAGTGCTCAGTACGACACAACTTCTGGCTCTAAAGACGATGATGAACAAGATGAAGAGGAAATATTGGAAAAGGGCACAAGAAATACCATTACGTACTCTCAAGGATTAGATGGGTACCTTGAGAGAACGAAGAAGTCAACGCTATATAAGATACCATTACGTATCCAAAGAAAGAAATGAGGAATTATATTATCATCGTTTGCTATTACTTTACATGCCATGGAGGTCCGAGTCAGAACTGAAGAGCTCAACATACAAGGATAAGTTTTCTGAAGTGAAGAAAGACATTCTAGGAAACATAAATCATTATGAACCTTTTTGTGAAGAAGTAGAAGCTGCTCTGGAAGACTTCGATCCAGATGATGCCTCACCAGAAATATGGAATGAATTTGCAGCTGGTGTTCAACAAGAATGTCTTGAAGAACAAACAAATGAAAGCCATTGTAAGCATCCATATCTTGACCCAAGTCTCCTTCCTGTACAGGCTATAGAAGACAATGAAGTCACTACTCCACGAAATTACACCATCGGAAAGACTCAGCTTGTGACAGATTCCAGATTCTATGAGTTGGTGCGTTCACTGAATGACAAGCAACGGATTTTGTTTGACTACATGTATGACTGGGCAACTCGTACAAGGCTTGCATCAGATGATAATTCTGTTCCACAACCTTTCTATATATTTCTTAGTGGTGGTGGTGGAGTTGGGAAAACGCACCTTGTGAATACAATATATGAAGGTCTTGTTAGAGCTCTAAGAAAACCAGGTCAAGATCCAGACAAGCCAACAGTGCTTATGACGGCCTCAACTGGAAAAGCAGTCTCAAACATAAATGGTACAACATTGCACTCTGCATTCTCACTCCCGGTAAAAGAAAAGATGAGGACATTGCAATTCAAAACGTTATCGTTAGAAAAGCTGAATACCATGAGATGCAAGTATGCAAACTTGAAAGTTATTATTGCAGATGAGATTTCAATGTTTGGAGCTAAATCTTTAGAACACCTTCATCTTACTCTTCAAGATATTTTTACTGGAAGAGACAGCAACAAACCATTTGGAGATATAGCCATGTTAGCTGTTAGAGACTTGCTACAGTTAAACCCAGTAGGGGACAGACCAGTGTTCAAGCAATGTTCCAGTAATGATTACAGTTCCCTTGCTGGATCTCTCTGGCAGCAATTATTTAAAGTATATGAACTCACAGAAACTGTCAGACAAAAGGGTGATCCACAGTTTGCTGAAATCTTATCTAGAGTAAGGACAGGTGAAACATCTGAAGAGGACATAACACTGCTAAATGACCTCCACAACACAGATACTTCAAACTTTCCAAAGGATACTGTTCATCTCTATATGACCAACAACCAAGTTGATAGCTACAACATTCAAAAGCTACAGGAACTTTCAGGACCACATCTTACTATAACAGCTAAAGATAGCAAGCGAGACTTACACACAAACTTGGAACAAGTAACAATCATATCTACAAATATGTATCAAACGGGAGGTCTTTCATCCTCTATAACTTTCGCTAAGGGTGCTCGGCTGATGCTAACAAAGAATTATGATACTGCAGACCACCTTGTCAATGGAGTCATTGGAACCTTGGTTGATTACAACATCCCAAGTGACAACAAATTATCTGGTCAATTATTCATAAGGTTTGAAAAAGATCTAATTGGTAAAAATGCAAGGAAAAGTTCACCACCACATTTGAGACATGCAGTTCCTATTCAAGCCGTTACTATCAAATTTATGCTGGCTTCTCAGTGCAGTGTGCCTGTTGAGAGAAAAATGTATCCAGTAACACTTGCTTATGCTTTAACTGCACATAAGTCGCAAGGAAGCACATACGAGTACATGATAGCAGACTTCACAAGACTGACAAAATCACCTCATCCACAAGGTCTTGCATATACCATGCTCAGTAGAGCAACATCGAGACAAGGAATAAAATTAGTCAACTTTAACATGAAAGACATCAAGGTTAACAAGTATGCATCTGAAGAAATGACACGTATGAGGACAGAGTCGATCTTAAACAGTACCAATCTACTGATAGAGAAAAACCCAGGAAATCTGACTGTTGGCCATGTTAACATTCGCTCATTATCAAAGCATGCTTGTGACTTACAAGTTGACCGTTCCATACAATGTTTAGATGTATTATGTCTTTCAGAAACTCACATTCAACACCTACGAACAAATCATTCTCATACTCATTATGAAGCATTTGATAAACAGACCAAGCATGGCCTTGCTATATATGTTTCAAAGAAGGAGAAATGCAGCGTTTTACAAGTTCCTTCCTCTGATGTGTGTCAAGCCCTTGCTGTTACTGTTGAATCTCTGCAAATACTTGTTGTTGCCCTGTATCATCCTCCAGCAACATCAGATTTCTTACATCAATTCAAGGAACTTCTGAATGAACTCGAGAATCGTAGAACAGCATATATTATTCTGGGAGACTTTAATCTTGATCCTAACAGTGTTAACTTTGTGGACCTTCTTAAGGATTACAACCTCACAAACATTATCCGTCATCCAACTCATGTGAATGGAAATACTCTGGACTTAATACTAACAAAAGATAAACAACTAGACGGTCATACATATCCTGTGCCTTACACTGACCACCATGTTGTCTGGACAAGCATGGATAGGACACGACAACTTTAAATGAAAATGAATAAATAACTGACGTAATTATATTTTCTTTCATTTCAATTTCAGTTTCAATGGTTGCATAGTTTAAGTGATCTACAGCCTTTCAGAATATCCCACATTTTCCTTGTGAAAGAATCTTTCCTAAAACTTCTTTTCTTATAACCCTTTATCCTTTGTTAGATTTAATATTGCCTAATACACATGAGATAAAATTTTAAAACCTCAGAGGGTGCGGTTTCACATCATGGTCTACACACATTTATATGACAGACAAACACCAAAAGCGGGGGACCACAATTCTTGAATTTGATTTTTGCAATTTTTTATCGGTTTTGCCGGTCGGACCGGTTAATATCAACATCTCTGATATAGTGTTTGGCCTGACTATCAGTATGAGCTGAAAACTTTAACATTGGGCATTCATTTTAAATGTTAAAAGTCTTCAAATTCAATGGCATTATTTCAGAACAGATAAATAAATAATAATATGACCAAAGAGTGTAAAAATTATTATTTCCAAAAATAAACCGAAATACGTAGCAGAATGGAAGGTGATATTCCCATCATGCTACGTCATTCGGTACATTTTTGACATAATGACATATATGGATAATGACCATATTCCTGTTTACAGTACAAAATCGATAATTCAGAATATTCTTCACACTCTTTGGCCATATTACATTGTTTAGATTGAGGATCACTGACGAGGGTACCCAAAACGTGTATGTCTTGTTTTCAGTTTAATGCGTGAATATCGACGGCGGGTGCGGCTAGCCAAACAGGGGATGCTTACTCTTCCCGGGCACCTGATTCCACCTCTAGCTTGCTAGGGGTCCGTCGATGCTCAATTTGGTGCTTTTTGGTTGTTTTACACCACAATTGTACGTTCTTCGAGACCTCTGGGTAATTGGAGAAGTGAGAGGGTTGTGCGCACGTAATCCAGGATAACCACACCATTTGCTACTTGCGTGACAGATGGCCGTCCAAAGTCAACAACCGATTACCCATTGGTCTCGTCGGTTTATGTGTAGTCTTTTGTGTTTGATGTTTACATGTCGTGTGTCTCTTTTCCGTCTCGTGCTGTACTCGTCTTTTGTGTTTTTGCATCGGGTGTTTTGGTGTTTTACTGTTGATGCTGCAACGGGGTCTTGTTGGAGATCTCCTCCCTTCTTTCTATTGTTGGTGCTGTTGAGATTGTCGTCAGGATCTTCTTTAACTCATTTGTCAATGCTGAAGATTAAATGTTCTGAAATGATGCTATTGAATTAAGTCGTGTAACATTTCATATTTGACATGTGTATGTTAAACGGCTTCAAATTCAATAGCATCATTTAGGAACACATAAATTTGCAGCATGGACCAAACATTCACGTTTCATATACATGAACATTTCTACTTTTCGTTTATTTCAAGCAGTTAAGTCAGATAAATCAGAAGAGAAAACAAACCGCCCTTTCATTATAGTAATATTTACAAACAAAGGTATTGATCAATTTAATCTTGGTCAAATTTTGAATCACAAAACTCACAGAATAATTCCCACCATACTTCAAAAGAAAAGAATATCCTTGTATTCCCTATAGCTACACACCAACAGTTGCATCTAAAATTTATAATTACAAACGATTAAGTAATCCCTCACTACATCCATTTCCTTGCGAATGTTCATGATCGGATTTTGACTACTCTCCTTGAGGACACATTAATACTGGTGCCCTTAGTATAATCAAGAATTCCAAGTTGAGAGAACTGTTAAAAAA
Source organism: Pinctada imbricata (assembly GCA_033119305.1). Taxonomy (NCBI): domain Eukaryota; kingdom Metazoa; phylum Mollusca; class Bivalvia; order Pterioida; family Pteriidae; genus Pinctada; species Pinctada imbricata. The sequence continues at coordinate 22,163,981 of VSWD01000008.1, read as the reverse complement.
GGGTCCCAAATACAGAGAAGGTAAATCCTTTACATCGAACGAAAATTTCAAAATTATCATGGATTCTTGTAAGAAATATGCAAGACGTTGGGCTAAGAAAGAGAATACACAGCTCGACAACCTTTCCGAATGAATAAAATCCATCAGAGGGTGACTTTTATCTAGAATTTACTATCTACAATCTACTGTGAACACCAGAATCGAGTCTATCTTTAAAGACCCTGATGTTATCTCAGAGTTTACCTTCCTCCAAGAACATTATGTCATCACACCAGCGGACAAAGCCTCAAATAATTAGACATTTATTTGCAAAAAGTACTATTTCGACAGTCTAGTTAAAGAGTTGGGTTTAAATTCGACATCTGGAAATCCTACTTACATGCCAATAACCCTTTCTGCCTGAAATAATTGATAATCACAAATCAGCTCTCGCTTCCTTTGGCTTTAGATTTACTATGCTTTTACAGTATACCTAAAATGCTTAAAAATCCGAATAAACAACGTTTTATCACTGATTCCTCAAAATGTTCTACCAAAAAAAGAAAATCTGTATCGATCTTACTCACCAAATGTATCTGAAATAAAATCTCGACTTCAAAAATATTGTTCGACAGTATATTCTCGTAGCGGTATTAACCTGATGTGGATTTTAAAGAATTCGAAGTATGTTTTAGAACACCTGAAATCCACTCATTTCAGTAGAGTCCATTCTATCAAAGCATTTGATTTTTCGACACTTTACACTGCATCCTACATTCTAAATTGAAAAAAAATCGCAAAAATTAGTCCATAATAATAAGAGGGGATACAACATTTTGCATGTATTACGCAGTCAGTAAATACAATTGCGGCGTGAATCAAAATATTTCAAGTATTTATGAACGTAACAATTTGAATACTGCAAATGCAATTATTGATTTCATGAATTTTTTTTTTCGTTTTGTCTGCCAATAAAATCATATTACGTCATCTATAGAGCTATATGACGTCATTTGGATATGCTAATGGACAAAAGATCCCAATAAGCATAAACAGGAAATATTGAAAGACTTATATTTTGCAATTTCTATTGCAGTATGGTAAAATTGCATATAAAATTAACTAACCAGCAATCTGTGAAAATTCCATTTTCACCTCTCTGGCACTGTTGCCTCGTGGGAAGTTTATGTACCTGGGGGGTTAAGTCTGCAATAAGCCCAGGTACGTGTTTTACAGCCGCCCTGCGGTAGATCGAGAGATGTTTATGTCGCCTCCTACCAATATATGGGTGGCACCTGTTGCAATAAATCTCTGGGCAACCAACACTTGAAATAAGGGCGGAATAGGTAGATTTCGCTGTGTCCTGCTCTAACCTCGGCAATTGCCTAATCAAATCTATGATAGATTCGGGCCGAAAACGGTACCTCGCGAACACATCCTCCTCCGAAAGATCCTCTAATGGATTACTTCTGTCTCGAAAATTCCTTGGGATTCGCTGCCGACGCGTAAGACGACGATGAACGGCCATCATATCTAGCAGACGATGCTAAAGTACCCGTACTCGAAATTTCAAGTAAGCTTCGACGCTTACTCGAGATTTCAGCATCTCATACTCCAACTCGAGCATGAAAATCATACTCCAATATTTCATAACCTCCATTTTGGAACACGTACTCCAGCTCCACATTTCGAACCAGAATTCGAGTTGGAGCTCGAGTTGGCATTTATAACCTCAAAAACTTTTGGGCGATGCTCCAAATAGCGATTTCGAGCCGGAGCCCGAGTCAAGTTTTATAACCTCCAAGCCTGGTCTCACTCTTATAGTGGGAGTTCGCTTCTTTTCATGGAGTGGAAGTTTATGATTGTTTGCTTTGCTTCCTGTTTTATCCTGATTTTTTATGCCTTGAATTTGTGATTTCCTGAATTATCGATTCTGTACTGTGTTTTGGGATATGGTCATTATCCATATTTAGGGAATAACTAGTTTCTGACGTTATGTTTGCGGACGGTAGATGCTGATTTTACGGTCGCAAACTGAGTTTTTCCTCAACGCTTTAGCGGAAAACGGATGTTTGCACCGTAAAATCAGCAATTACCGTCCGCTAACATAATGAATTGTCATTTAACTATGCTGGTGAATCGACCCTACACACAATTTGGAGCCGTGCACTCTCTGCAAAGTAAATGAACAAAGGGGTAGGGCCACGAGACCCCTAAATCGGCCCTCGATTTTTCTCTAGAAATAAATTTCATGAGAAAAACTTGATATCTCTCATGAAAATACACGAATGTTTACCGCTTTTCATGAAAAGAAAAATATCACCAAACAAAGTGCCATTTAATTGTAATGACGTCATGAAGTGACGTCATTTTGACGTTATTGTCAAAATATGGCGAAAATTGCCAAGAATTTTGCCTTTTATCGAAGAATTCAATGCGGCCGCATGCATTAATTGAGACAAACTGTTTATGACAAAAGGATATGATGATAAAGTTATTGAATTTTAAGACGTTTAACATTTGAACTACTTGGTGAGTGTCACTGCTGGTCGACCAAGAGTCCCCGAGGGCACATGTAGCCAAGTTCGATCAACTTTGGTTGATCGTCTATCTCTTCAACGCATTTGAAATTTTCTTTTACAAAATTTCTTGAAATGTCTAAAACGTGGATCCTGTAGCATCATATCCCACCCATTCTGCTACATCTTTTGGTACATTTTTGGACATAATGATTTTCATACTTTTTGGCCAGATTACATTGTTTAGAATGAGGAACGTGCATGTCTTGTCCATACTGTAAATTTATCAGGTTTTAAATTGTGCTATTGAATTTAAAGACGTTTAACAGTTGAAATACTTGGTGAGTGTCACTGCTGGTGGAACAAGAGTCCCCGAGGGCACATGTAGCCAAGTTCGATCAACTTCGGTTGATCGTCTGTCTCTTCAATGCATTTGAAATTTTCTGTTACAAAATTTCTAAAACATTGGTCCTGTAGTATCATATCCCACCCATTCTGCTACGTCTTTTGGTACATTTTTGGACATAATAATTTTCATACTTTTTGGCCATATTAAATTGTTTAGACTGAGGATCACTGACGAGGGTTTACTACCTGAAACGTGCATGTCTGGTTCATGCTGTAAATTTATCAGGTTTTAAGTTATGCTATTGAATTCAAAGACGTTTAACATTTGAACTACATGGTGAGTGTCACTGCTGGTGGACCAAGAGTCCCCGAGGGCACATGTAGCCAAGTTCGATCATCTTTGGTTGATCGTGTGTCTCTTCAACACATTTGAAAATTTCTGTTACAAAAATTCTTGAAATTTCTAAAACGTGGGTCCTGTAGCATCATATCCCACCCATTCTGTTACGTCTTCTGGTACATTTTTGGACATCATAATTTTCAAACTTTTTGCCCATATTTCATTGTTTAGACTGAGAATCACTGACGGGGGTTTAGTACCCGAAACGTGCATGTCTGGTACATGCTGTAAATTTATCAGGTTTTAAATAATGCTATTGAATTTAAAGACGTTTAACAATTTCACATATAAACTTTCCGTTTTAGTTAATGCATGCGGCCATTGCTAATTTAATAGAAATATGCATTTTTTTTTTTGCATCAATTCCGCGGAATATGACCTATTTCGGTGTTTTTAAAGGGCTTGAAGGTATTGATGAACGCAATGTTTACAAAAGATAGATTCGTGATTCAGTAGAGAACGTTTCAAAATGTCAAATAACAGTTAGAAATTCTATGAAGTATAATGTTCAAAATTAGGGCCAATATCGGGCTTCGTGGCCCTACCCCTTTGAATTCAAAAAATAAAACCAGGAGACTCTAGTGAAATACATTTTATTGTGTCTGAAAATCACTTCGGCATTTGATAAGCACCACTGATGTAGATTTACTATCCGATCCACGTATCTGGTGCATTAGAATTGGTTTCAAATTTTCGATATTATTAAACATTCTTCGAAGAAGCAAAAGTGAATCCCCAATGGAGATGAGATCAGGTTCCCGGGGAGAGTAATTCTCTCCTGTTTGCTAGCAACACCCGTCTCTAAGGCCGTGCAGAAAAGAATGTCATATCAGGTAAATTTGTGAAAATCGATGTTTTTGATGGCTGTAATCTTAAATATCTTCCAACATGGAGGATAACGGGATGTTACGTTTAAGATTTTCATTGTATCGTTCAAACATTTTTTGCAGTGACAAAGTTCACAAATGTGCCCTCTGTTTAGCAGTTTTTCGATTAGTCGCCTTGCCCTCAGAACGGAGTCCAAATATATTTTTGATACTGGGGTAGCAGATGTCCGTCATAAGCCGTCACAGACTGCCGTTTGATCTCGTTGGTTTATGTTTAGTCATTTGTGTTTGGTGTATCTTTGTCTTTCTGAGCATGTCTGAACTGTCTTTTGCATTGGTTGTTTTGGGGTTTTTCTCTTTGTGTTGTTGTAGATCCCCTCCTTTTTTGGCTTGAAGTACTATTGATGAGATTTTTCTAGCCGAAACTCGTGTCGAAACCCGCCGTCGATGTTCACGCACGAAAATGAAAATATCTTACATACATGCACTGTCTATGGTTCTGTCTGTAAAGAAAGTGCTATGGCGACAATGTCAGGGAAGTATATTCAAAACACTTACTGTCAAACCCCTCGCGGGGAATTTTTTACGAGCTCCACACGGCAAAGGGCATAAGTGCGACACAAATGAGTTAAAGAAGATCCTGACGATAATCTCAACAGCACTCACAATAGAGCACAAAATTGAGCATCGACGGGCCCCTAGCAAGCTAGAGGTGGGACCAGGTGCCCGGGAGGAGTAAGCATTCCCTGTTGGCTAGCCGCACCCGCCGTCGATGTTAATAGAGCATGGAAATGAAAATATATACTGCCTGACGTTATGTCTATATAGAAAGTGCTATGGCGACAATGTCAGGGAAGTATATTCAAAACACTTACTGTCAAACCCTTCGCGGGGAATTTTTTTACGAGCTCCACACGGCAAAGGGCATAAGTGTGACACAAATGAGTTAAAGAAGATCCTGACGATAATCTCAACAGCACTCGCAATAGAGCACAAAATTAAACATCGACGGACCATATGAGATTTCTTTTAATGAATTGTATGTTCTTTAGTTAGGAGAAGGGAGGGGATCTCCAACTAGACCCGGTTGCAGTACCAACAGCAAAACATCCGATTCGAAAACACAGAGAAGGCGAGCACAGCGAGAGATGAAAAAGAGATAACGACATAGAATCATTGAACACAAAAGGCTACACACAAGACATAGAGGGCAAAGGGTAACTGGCGCCGACTTAGGACGCCCATCTGCTACGCAAGTAGCAAATGGTGTGGATTATGTGCGCACAACCCTCCCACTTTTCCGATTACCAAAATGTCTCGAAGAACGCACAACTGCAATTATCTCCTCACTGTTAGATGACCACATAAACAGGACAGGAAAACGCAGGGGCCCAAGGAACATAGATGACTACGTAAATCAATATAAAAAGGTCGTACTTAATACACCACACTTCCTCATGACAAAATTAATGATCGATTATCTAATCTCATTAAATGGTGTTTTGATCGAGAGCGAAAAACTTACATTTGTACATCTGAATCGAAGGGTTTCTTTTCCTCGACAGACTACAAATCATACAAATCATGGACATGTAGTGACCTGTGTAATGCCTTGTCCTTCCTCTTGGACAATATTTATGTTAGATTTGGTGAGGATCTATACAAGCAGGTTGTAGGAATTCCTATGGGTACTAACTGTGCGCCTCTTGTTGCAGATCTATTTTTATACACTTATGAACAAGAATTTATCCAAAATCTTCAAAAGCAAAGAAAATTTGATGAGCTAAAATGTTTCAATAATACTTCTAGGTATCTGGATGATATTCTAACCATTGACAATCCTGCTTTTGAATTATGTAAGAATGAAATTTATCCACAAGAATTAACCCTTAACAAGGCAAACCTTTCAAATACAGAAACACCCTTTTTGGACCTAAATATCAAAATTGTAAACGGAAAGATTCATACAAGTGTATATGACAAAAGGGATGCTATTGGATTCAACATAGTAAATTTCCCTTGGCTTGACGGTGATGTTCCAAGATTACCGTCATACGACATTTACATATCACAGCTCATCCGGTACGCTAGAGCATGTACTGATATTTTGGATTTTCACAGTAGAAATTTACAAATTACCAAAAAACTTTTAGGTCAAGGTTTCCGCTTTCATAAACTAGTTAAGACTTTCTGGAAATTTTACAAAAATTACAGTCAACTTCTTTTAAAATTCGGATCTATACATGCAACAGAGTACATTACTATGGGTATTACACAACCTGTCTTTTATGGTGATATGATAAACAAAATGAAAAGGATCAAAGGTAGGCAGCATAACCATCGAAAATGCGTCAGAATCATCAAACGCCTTTTATACCGTGGGTATGATCCTAATGTCACCAGACGAACACTAGGCTTGGTACTTGACCAATCTACAGTCTTGTACAAGCGCATCCTTGAGACTTGCACTCTGACTGACTGTGACGACGGGACTCCATGACGGGCCCTGTCCAAACCTTAGAGAAGACAGGGCCCCGACCACCTGTCCTCTCTGAATGTCAGTCGGACTCCTCGGGTGATTACATACATGAGCTCGCTACAGCCGGCAGAGCACGGACTGTATTACGCATGCCATCTTTTTATATCCATTTACATATTCATCTGTGTCTATGGGGCCTCTGCGTTTCGCGGTCTTGTTTGTGTGATGTCATCTTACAGTGAGGAGGTTGTTTTAAACCACAATTGTACGTTCTTCGAGACCTCTGGGTAATTGGAGAAGTGAGAGGGTTGTGCGCACGTAATCCAGGATAACCACACCATTTGCTACTTGCGTGACAGATGGCCGTCCAAAGTCGGCACCGGTTGCCCATTGGTCTCGTCGGTTTATGTGTAGTCTTTTGTGTTTGGTGTTTACATGTCGTGTGTCTCTTTTCCGTCTCGTGCTGTGCTCGTCTTTTGTTTTTTTGCATCGGGTGTTTTGGTGTTTTACTGTTGATGCTGCAACGGGGTCTTGTTGGAGATCTCCTCCCTTCTTCTAATACAGCCCGTGCTCTGTCTACCGTAGCGACCTCATGTTATCATCGAGTCCGACTGGCGTTTAGAGAGATCAGGTGATCATCCCTGTCTTTTCTAAAGAGGTTTGGACAGGGCCCGTCATGGAATCCCGTTGTCACAGTCAGACATAGTCAGTCACGTCTGAAGAATGCGCTACAAAACTAGAATAACTGATGGGTACTTTTTTATTATTGGTCAAGAACCCATCCTAATGTCCGTCTGGTGAAATTAGGATACTATCAGCGGTATAAAAGGCGTTTGATGATTCTTACGCGTTAATTCGATGGTTATATATGCTGTCTACCTTTGATCTTCCTAATTCGACGGTTATATATGCTGTCTACCTTTAATCTTCCTAATTTTGTTTATCATATTACCATAAAAGGCAGGTTGTGTAATATACTATGTTGCTTGTATAAATCTAAATGTCAAAAGGAGCTGACAGTAACTTTTGTAAAAATTCCAGAAAGTCTTAATTATTTTATGAAAGAGGAATCCTTGACCTAAAAGTTTCTTGTTTATATGTAATTTTTATTGTGAATATCCAAAATGTTAGTACATGCTCAAGCATACCGGATGAGATGTAAATTCCTTTTGACGGTAGTCTAAGAATATCAACGTCAAGATAGGGGAAATTTATTTGAATTCAAAAGCATCTCTTTTTCATATACACTTGTTTGTACAGAACGCACCAGACATGGGCATATCGCGTATAGACCCTCGCCAATGAACAACAAGAGGAGGACATAAATTGTGAGACATTGGTAATGGAGGGTTGGTTTATTTTAATCAAAATTTGGATTAATTTGCTGGGGCTGATGAATTTGTGTTATGATTTTTTTTGTTCATTTATAAATCTTATTGGTTGACAGATTTCATCTTTTTTGTTTAAATAATTATGTAGTTTATGAAATTTTTACCAAATATAGATGAAACAGACATTGTTTGTATAGATGAGACTGCTCGTGAAGTAGGTGGTCAGGTTTACGGACAGAGGAATAGATGAGACAAATACTTGTTATGAAGTAGATGTGATAGGAGTTGGGACGACCGAGAAGACAATGAGAAAAACACTGGTTGTGTAGATAATACTGGTTGTGAGGTAGATGCGACACATGTTATGGATGATCGATGATTCAATGATAATGGACTACACAAAATGAAAAGAAAAGAGATCAATGAACTACTTGCTCGGGCTTGTTGTAAATAAAACTGGAATTTAATTGTAGATGGCGCATCCGAAATGAGCGAGCAACAAAATATTTATAATTCAATAACAAATATTTTCGGATTATGGCCCCCGAATCAATACACAGGAAAGATACAATTTAACGAACATTAAGTATACATTAAACTGAATGCCCTAGATTTTGTTTAATTCTACATATTTATTTGAAATCTTAGTTCAGGTTTGATAGAAAAATTGCAGTACATTTCTCAACTTGAATTTCATAATTATAAATAACCATTTGACCAGTATATTTGAAGTCAATGTACATATAATGTAGATATATCGCTCCTTCTGCTGATTTCTACTTGACAATGTTAATTAAGTATAATTCAGCAAAAAATCTTAAATTTATCTTTTGGAAGAAAAACATCTTCCCAAGCGGGGAATCGAACCCCGGCCGTCGCGGTGAGAGCGCGAAATCCTAAACACTAGACCACTTGGGAGGTTCTGGAGTACGCTTTAAATCAGGTACAGTTGATATCACTGTACCTTTAAATCGATTCATGTTAACCCTCTTGTTCTGACTTCACTGTAATAGTC